>PVIH01002972.1:0-36144 GCA_004025045.1 Sigmodon hispidus
GTGTGTGCTAAGTAAAAGTTCCATGGTTCACAATTCGGGTACTAACCCATGTCAGAAAAGCTGTTATTGGCCAGCAGATTCTAATGATGTGCAAGGTGTAACACAAGCATTAACTAGTTATTAACATTTGTTAAGCCAAATGCACCGTGCAGAAGTCGTCATTTTTGTAACAGACTACATTAAAACAAACTAAATCATACTGTCTGGAGAGAAAAGTCTTGTCTATAAAACAGAGTGTTGTATAATCCCGGCCTGTTTTATTAGGAAAGGGAGTGGGTGATGTAAGGAGGACTTGATCTGTCTTTGAAAAAAACAAAGAATTCAATGAATGCGTCCAGGTGAGAACTCACACACGCACAGGCACACGCACACAAATCGCTGGGCATGGTGACTCATGCCTTGAATCTCTGCACAGGAGCCAACACCAGGGGATCTCTGTGAGTTCAAGGCCAGCTTGGTCTACAAAGTCAGTCCTGGGATAACAGCTGTACAAAGAAAACAAACCAACAAAAACCATGAACAATTAGACATTAGTTCTCTTGTGAAGCATAGAGCTGGGGGAATAATTTCCTAGTGAGCTAGTCTTTAATCACTTTATACAATATTTTTATTTATTGAGAATCTTATATGTGCATGTAATATATTTTGATATCTTTTCTGCCCCCCCCAGCCATCCGCCTAACGACTCCCAATGCACCCCATCACCCTCTTCTTTTTTTTTAATAGCCTGCTGGTTCGAATTCATGCTATCCATATATGTATAAGTATAGGACCATCCACTGGTGCATGGTCTACCTGCCAGAGGCCACACCCCTAAGAAAAACTGCCCCTCCCTCTCTAATTACTCTGCTGGAATGGGAACTTGAAAGCCCATACTGGATTGGCTTGATCTTATGCAAACAGCTACTGTGACTTCATGATTGCTTTGGGTATGTCATGTCTGAGAGACAGGTTTGTCCCTGTTCCCCCAACCTCTGGCTCTTAGACTCTTTCATGATGTCCCCCAGCCTTGGGAGATGGTGTGGTACAGATAACCCATTCTTGAACGAGCACTCCTTTGACCAGTTGTGAGATTCTCTGGTAAGGCCCGAGAGATGCACTAAGCTGTGTATAAAGATCCATGTTTAGAGAGCAGGTTAATCTCTGTCCACTTAGCAGAACAATGGTAAATTCACCCCTCAGGCCTGTCAGCTCACTGGCCATAGGTTCTTGGCCAGATTTACTGTATCTTGATGCATTTCATGCTGTGAGATAGGTCTGAAATCCAATCAGAAAGCAGTAGTTACTGCTATAGCATTTTTTGCTTTCATACCCAGGGGCATATCTTGCCAGACCAGTTAGTTACTAATAACTTTTTGACCCTTTTCGGGCTCTGGGCCTTTTGAAAATCTTAGGAAAGCTATATATTACATTCCCAGAAAAATAGAAATGCCTATATGCAAAATGTGGTTGATGGTTTAACTGGAACCAGACCAGAGGCCACCAGTGACTCATGTGTTCCAGCTTTAATGCCTGATCTTGTCCTGCCCTCTCATTTCACAAATGACTAACGCTTCCCTTAAAGTTTACTGGTCCGTGCCTCTGCTGCTACCCCAGCTTTGCAACTCTTAAGTTGTAGCCAGACGAAAGTACTTGAAAATCCTTTGATGTCCAAAAGATGTTCAAACAGTGTAGATGTTTACGTATCTTAAATAAGCTCATTAGTGAGATCCATTCAACAAACACTAGCTGTATCAAGTTTCCAGTGTGGGTGTGTGGGCATGCCTTGCGCACCTGCCTGAGTGCATGGTGCATGCGTGCCTGTGTGCAGTACTCACCTGCGTGTGCGTGTGTGCTTGCCCAGCACATGCTAGGCTTTGGGCACCATCCACAGCATTGGAGTGAGATGAGATACATTTTCAAAGCAGTGGTTCTGAGGCAGGCAGTGAGCAGTGTTCCATGGCTATTGTTTTTAAATTTTAGTATTTAAACTAGTTGAGAAAAAATAGGAGTCTGTCTGTCCACCTATTGATGAACAAATCATTACTAAAAGGAGGAAAGACTGGGATGGACTCCTTAATCTTTGTGCTTGTGTATAACAGGGAAGCCTGCTAAAAATGATTGCCGAAGACCAAATTTTGGTTAAGTGATGCTTCATATCCCTCCCTTGTTCTTTTGCAATTTATTTGCCTGTTGTGTAAGGAGACTGCCTCTGAAAGTCTTGCTGGAATGTCAGTGATGCTGAGAGTTGGCAGTGCCTGTTTGGGTACCAAGCCTCATGCTAATGCTTTGACATGTATACCGCTCTACTGATTCTCTGTGAGTCTATTATCTCCAGTGAGCTGATATGATGGCATGGTTGAAGACAAGAGGTCTGTACAAAGGCCCTTGGTTAAGTGACAAACTTAGATATGCTGAATGTGATGACCAGGTAGGTAGGTCGATGGGCAGGGAGAAGGGGAAAGAGGTTAGTCTACAACCCGTGAGCTCCCCATCAAGAGCACTTGATGCTCTTGTAGAGGACTCAGGTTCAATTCCAAGCAACCAGAGTGTGGCTAACAACCCTGTAACTCCATTCCAAAGGATTCAATACCCTCTCTTGGCCTGTGCAGACACTGCATGCACATAACATAATTAACATACACAGGCAAATCACCCATACACATAAAAAGAATCTTAAAAGACCTCTTCAGACTGAAAACAGGGTCTCACTACACAGACTTGGCTGACTGGAGCTCACTGTATAGACTAGGCTGGCCTCAAAACTTTCTTTTGTATCTTTGAAGGTATCTTAAAGTCTCATGGCTCACCAGCAGGACTGTGTCTCACTGTTGACTTTTGGACCTATTAAGTCAGAACCAACCGTTTATCTGTGGACTGCCTTCCTGCAAAGTATTCCTGCTTCACATAGTCTGTAACTATGTGTAACCCTCTAACAGCCAGTGCTGGGTCAATGGAAACACTGTAGATGTACTCTGTTCAAGATGGCACACACCTGCAGTCCCAGGTAGGAAGGAGGAGGATCCGACTTCCAGATCACCTTCCGGTACTTAAGGAGTTTGAGGCTAGTCAGCGCTTTTTAAGAACTTGTGGGAAGGAGCTGGAGAGATGGCTCAGAGGTTAAGGGTGCTGTCTGCTGTTCCAGAGGTCAATCCCCAACAACCACATGGTGGCTCACAACCATCCGTAATGAGATCTGGTGCCCTCTTCTGGCACGTGTGTATACAAAATAAAATAAATCTAAAAAAAAAAAACAAAACAAAACAAAACACAGAGAACTTGTAGGAAAAATGGTTATGACTGCTTACTGCTCCTATAGAGACCCAGATCTTCCTGCAGCTCCAGTCCCAAGGGATCTAGTGGTCTCTGAGGACACCCATACACTTGTGCACCACCCCCTGAAAAAATAATGAATACTCTGTAAAAATCCCCTCTGCTCTGGGTTTGGTGGCCACTTTCCTACTGTTCTGGAGTGCTGCTGCTGATGGCTGTGAGTACTTATATCCCAGACCCTGGCTCTTTCTTTTCTGGCCAGCATCTGTAATAGCTTAGTAAGCCTGCTTATTGTAGTGCTTGCTCAATCCCAGGAGTTTGGCTTTAACTCCATCAAAGACCTGGGGGTGGAGGGCACCACAATAACTCAGCAATTAATAGCACTGGTTACCCTTCCAGAAGACCTGAGTCCAATTCCCAGCACCCAGATGGCAGCTCACAACTGTCTGTAACCTCAGTTCCAGGGGATCTGACATCCTCACACAGACATTCGTGCAGGCAAAATACCAATGCACATAAACTAAATAAAACACTTTTTAAAAGCCTGGGGATATAGCTCAGTATGTTTATTATGCATGAGCTCTTAGATCCAATTCCAAGCAGCATACCTCCAAACACTTCAAAGCCAAAGTTACAGCTTAAAGATCTTCATTGGCCCCCATTTGTGGTTGAAAAATCAAGCATAGAGTAAGTTGTTGGAGCAAAGTGAGCAAAGACTTTGTGGGGTGTAGGGGTTACAAAGCTAAAAGAAACAGTTAATAATTTGGTCATTTCAAAGATACTTCCTTCTAAGGGGGCTGAGGCAGATACAAAATCCAATCTGCCTAAAGCCAAAAGATGGAGTTGCTCTGATGGGTTCAGATGAACTATGGCTGTGGGGGTCAGATACGATTAGCCCGAGGGCAGCTGCTTTGTGAGTGGTTTACAGATCTGATCTGGTCTCTTGGGACCTGACTGAGGAACCTAGTCCAAAACAGGCACTTGTAATATTTATCACAATGTTTTGCTCCTAAAATACCTGTGTTTCCTAACAAGCCTGGAGGGGCCTTTATCTTAGCTGGGCCTGAAGGGTTGCCACAAATTAAAAGCCAGTGTGGACTATGAGGCAGATTCTGTCTCGGCAAACCAAACATTACCCTCATCACAAGAGAAACAGACATGTTCCCAGGTGCCTCCCTGCTGATTCGGTCTGCCAGGATGGGGCTCCAGCTGGGTAACAGAGAGAACCCAGCTGGGCTCCACTCCTGTGTCTTATCAGACCTTAGCAGAGCCTGGAGACTTCCAGATACAGGAAACAAAAACAAAGACCTTAATTCTCCTCAAAGAACACGTTCCTTTTTTTTTTTTTTTTTTAAACTTTATTTATTTATTTATTTGCCTTGGTGTTTGCCTGGAACTGGAACTACAGACAGTTGTCAGCTGCCATGTGGGTGCTGGGAATCGAACCCGGGTCCTCTGGAAGAGCAGGCGGTGCTCTTAACCGCTGAGCCATCTCTCCAGCCCCAAGAACACGTTTCTTAAGGAGCCAAGGAGAGCCAGAAACCAAGGTAGCTGTTAAAGATACAAGTTTAAACCTGAACCTGCCCTCAGGATACTCTCAGTTTAGCTGAGAGTATCCTGAGGGCAGGATACACACACACACACACACACAAAAGTGTTTGATTCTAAGGATCTTGAGTTCTAGGTCCATTTGGACTCCAGGGTGATCATCTGCCTTTAGAGAAGATAAAAGGCATATAGTTACTGAGTAACTCTAGGAGTGAGTACTCCCGTCGGGTGCAGTCCTCCTTGCGGAAGTGAGGTGCAGGGAGTGGGAGTCACTACGAGACAGTAAAGTCTGTCTCCAAAGCAGGCTCCCTGCGTTTGATTTACATAGGTTTCACTGCCTTGATTCAAGGATAATAGGAGATGGTGGCCTCAGAACGACATCCCGTGTGTCATTTCTGCAAGGGTTGGAGCTGTTTAAGAGACTCAAATACACAGCACTAACCTGTGAATTGTAGAGACTGTGCAAAAGGCAGAGTGAGAAAGGGCTGTGTTTTGCAAAATGCATTGCCCAGAAGAAATGTTGTCTTTTGCCCATTTTCCACTTTGTTCTCTAAATCTCCAAACAAGAGAGCAATGCAAAACAGGCTTTGTAAAGAACCAGATGAGCCCTCCTGGTACCTTTAAGTGGCTCAGAGGATAGGAAAGTGAGGCCTGCCTTTCTGTGCCACTGTCAGTGTTGCTGAGACTGGAGGATGGAGGAAGGAAGCTGCTCCTCCACATCCCTGTGAAGTGTCTCACAGCAAGAAGTTACTGAATTTTGGTTTTGGGTTTTTTGTTTGTTTGTTTTTTTAACATACCCACCACTGTTTTCCCAAACTCTCTCCCCTCTTCTCTGTCATCCCCCAGTTTCCTCCCACCCCATCCCCTCATCCATTCCTCCAAGAGGGTAAGGGCTCCTGGAGTGAGTCAATGCAGCCTGGCATATCCAGTTGAGGCAGGACCAAACCCCTTCCCCCGGTATCAAGGCTGAGCAAAGTGTTCCTCTGTAGGAAATGGGCTCCATGGAGCCAGTTCATGCACTAGGGATAAATCCTGGTCCCACTGCCAGAGACCCCACAAACTGTCCATACTATTTGACCATTATGCATGTTCAGAGGGCCTAGTTCAAGCCCATGCAGGCTGTCAATCCAGAGTCAGTGAGATCCCAATAGCTCAGGTCAGCTGTCTCTGTGGGTTTCCCATCATGATCTTGATCCCTTTGCTCATATAATCTCTCCTCCTTTCTTCCACTGGACTTGACTCAATGCTTAGCTGTGCATCTCTACATCTGCTTCCATCACTTGCTGAATGAAGGTTCCATAATGACAATCAGGGTGGTTATCAATTGGATAATAGGGGAAGGCCAGTATAGGCACCGTTTCATCCACAACCCCGAGCAGCTAGGTAACAAGGAGTAACCTAAGAGAGACATCCATGGGTCCCCTGGGAAGGGGGAATAGATAAGATCTCCTAGTAAATTTGAATCCGGGGGGTAGGGGGGAAGAAAACATGAGGGAATGGGATGGTTGAGTCAGGGAAGTAACAGAGAGGGAACAACAAAATAGATATCTTGATGGAGGGAGCCACTGTGGGGTTAGAGAGAAACCTGGTGCTAGGGAAATACCCAAGAACCCACAAAGATGACTCCAGCTAAGACTCCAAGTATAGTGGTTTGTTTTGTTTTGTCTTTCGAGGCAGTCTTTCTCTGTGTAGCCTTGACTGTCCTGGTACTCTGTTGACCAAGCTGGCCTGGAACTCGTAAATCCACCTGTGCCTCCCAAATTATGACATTAAGGATGTGCGCCACCACTGTCCAGCAAAATTTTAAAAGATTTTCATTTTTGTTTGGTGTGTATGTCACAGTTTCGAAGGTGCCATAGAGGGAATTGGATCCCTTGGTAATCCTGAGCCAAGCCACAAGATGTGAGTGCTGAACTCAGATTCCCAGAACGAACAGCAAGATTCTCACCTGCTGAGCTGCCTCTGCAGCCCTGGAAAATTGTAAGATAGGCCTTCTCCTGGAGAGTCACCCACTTAGTCTGACAGGCTGGGCTTGGAGCTCTACTAACTCGATGTGATGGGTAAGCAAAATATCCTGCCCAGATGTTCTTCCCTAGGGACAAGGAATGTTAGCTTGGCTGTTGCCCCTCATAGGAGCTGCATTTACTAGGGAGGGAAAAGCAAAATGAAATGACCAAGGTCATTTCTCCTACTATGCTCAAGACATCCCAAAGACTGCATGCGCGCATGTGTGTATACTCTGTGTGCATGTGTACTGTACATGCACACTCTGTACTCACACTACTCCCTTTTTGGGCCTCCCAAGTGATGGGATCACAGTGGCTCTGCCTCAGGTTCACTATTTGTGTTTTGGTCCCAAACAGGGAGAACTCTAAGGAGTCATTGTAACTTTAAAATTACAATGACTTGGATATAGCTCAGTGGTGAAGTGCTTTGCCTAGTGTTTATGAGGTGCTGGATTCTATCCTTGGTACACATTCAAAAGCCAATAAATAGTGCAACTGTCAAAGACACATGAAGGTTGGCTGTGTCCCCTCCTGGTATACAACATAGCAACTCAGTTTCTCCCTCTATCCATCCCACTCCATTTACCTTTCTGCTTCCAGGGTGTGACTAGCAGCCTCCAGCCTCCAGATAATCTCTAGCCAAGCCCACAGTCTTCCTTTTGATCCCAATGAAGCTCTGTAGAGGGAACACAGTTTTGAGAATGTTTGCCAAGAAGTCAACTATGTTACTTCCTTTAATCTATGTAGTTAATGAAAGTGATTACCCCACCTGACAGAGGAGGAAACAAATTAATTGCCCAAAGGTCCTACAGCAGAGCCAGGCTGAGATGGAAGTCACACCTCCAAGTCAAGGTCTTGGGGTTTGGGGTGGGGGGCTGGGGAATGAGGGTGGGTGGAATTACTCCTGCTTGAGAAATAATACTGACCATTGCTTGATACACATTGTGCTGTGCTTGGATGGCTGAGGGATCAATCTATAGAGGTGATGGTTCCCCCACTGAACACATCTGCATCCCTACAGCTGGGATTCAAACCCATGTCATCCATTTGATGTTCAAGGCTACATTCCTTCCACTGGCCACACCACCATTTCCAAACAGGTCAAAGGGGCTGAAGCTCTAAAGACAGACACTTTTGGCTTAAGAAAGCCCTTAATTAAAAGCCCTGGGCTATTAGATCTTCAACACCAAAACCAGCAGTGCATTGTGGAGTTAGGCCATGGCCGATATGCTGGTCATATTCTGAAGTTTGAGTCCACTGGTCATTTTTCTTTTAAGCTCTTCAGCTGAGAACAGGACACAGAAAAAAACTGGGTTTTAATGAGGAGAAAGGCCAAGTCAGTTTGTCTACTCACATAGAATCAAATGAGAGAAATTTAGGAAACCTCTGTTGTAGGTAAAAATGAGAACGAGTGCTAGAAAGGTCTAGTGACTAGCCAGCTTCACACCGCCAGTTCATGGCAGAGCCCACACAGTCTGCGTCCCCACACCCCACTTTTGCCTCAGCTTTAGGCTGACCTGGGACCAGCTTCTCCCTCAGATCCTCCCTTTCTCCTCTCACCTGCTTCTCCTCAGTGATTTGCTTTGATCTAGCTTACCAGGGTTGCTCAGCCTGAGGCTGCCCACCACCCTCATTGCCACAAGAATCCTGTGTCAATCCGGAACAGGTTTGACAGCCAGGGGAGGAAGGAATGAGAAGGTTGTAGGTTTTTGCTCCCAGGCTGGGCCTCTCTGTGGCCTCAGCCCTGAGAAGTACTTAATTCACAAGGCAGGCTTGCTTCTCGGGTAGAACCAGGAAGCCACAGAAACTGTAAGCATCCGTCCCCTCCCTGTTCAGTCTCTGACTTGCCACAGCTGCCTGTAGGGAAGGGATACCAAATGTCTAAAGAGAGATGCCTGCTAGCCCCTCTTCTCATCTGAAGTCAAGCCTGAAGGTCTCCCTCAGACTGCCTTTTGCATTCTTTGAAACTCCAGGTCTCCTATCACCTTTGTGTGCTCCCTCCCACGGCCTCCCCACAAGCTGACCCATCTCAAGCATAGCCTTCCAGGACTGTTTATACTTCAGAGCACATGGTGTCCTCAGGAAGCCCCTGACCAAAAGGAATCTGGGGTGGTAGGATAGTTTGGAGGTGGTGGCAGGGCACACACAGGCCCCTTCTTCATCTCAGCCTGGTGAGTCAGCACCACAGGGCCACACACAAGGCTTCCATTCAGGGCTCAGCTTCCTTTTGCTATAACTCAGATCTTGGCATCTCTCCCTCCCTCCCTCCTTCTCTATGTGGGCCTTATTCTCACCATGGGAAAACTCTGCCCCTGGCCTCCTCATGTTCCCCCAGCACCCACACCAGTCCTCATTCCTCACTCTTGCTTTTTGGGAGTTGGTAATCCCAGCAGGCTGTAGACATATAGGACACAGAACAAAATAGAAATGATACATTAATGGCTCCTCATTTGCATATCCAGTAGGGATTTGTTGGTATGCTCAATATGTCTCTGACCCTAAGTTGAAGGTCAGCCTGGGCTACGTAGCAAAACACTGTCTAAAGGAAATAAATACAGATGAAACTCAGGTGTTTGTTGCCATTGGCTCTTGTGTATCACTGAACTGGATCTAGAAACATACACACACACACACACACACACACACACACACCACTTTGTGTCTGCCTTTTGTTTATTTAGCATATGGTTATTAGGTGCTAAGAGCTACATCATTTTTGTGGTGGGATGAGTCTCACAAAAAAGACATCTCAAATAACAGGGCAAGATGTAGTAGGTGTCTCAGATAGTCGGGGTGGGGGCTGTCTAAGTGGAGAGAGCAGGATCAGAGAACTCACAGGCTCTCAACCTGCTCGTCAGGGCTCCCTCACCAGACCTCTATCTCCAATAAAAAATTACATCACAATTCAGAACAGTAGCAAAACTGCAGTTATAAAGTAGCAACATTATGGTGTTGGGGGTTTGCATTATGAATGGTTGAGGACCACTGCATTAGAGATGTAAGAAAAAGCAAAAAGGGGAGGGATCTTGGTTTGCATAGATGGGTTGTATACACTGTATACAGCAAGAGAGTGCAAAAGAAATTTGGACCACAGGGGACACTAAGAGCGATCTCATTCTGTGTATGAGAACCCTGGTAATCGACAACCTGGGCTAGCTTACAGTGGCATGAGAAAGTGTAGCTCACACTCTACCCCGCAAGGGTTTTCTACCCAGCGTGCAACAGCTCCTCCGTGCGTTATAGTGTGTTGTCCATTGAGTTGCAGGGCAAGGAGGAAGAGCTTGCTGATCTGGATTGGAGACGGCTCCTGGGCGCAAATGTCAGGCTGGCTCCTCGGGTCTGACAACCTCATCCTGTTCCCCAAAGCTGAGTTGCTTGCGCCCCCTGGTGTTTCGGGTGCAGGCAACCTCTCTGGGACGAGGTATGGCGGCGGACCATCCTCAACCACCCAGAGCGATGCGCTCTGTGGCCAGGAGGGGGCGCGACATCAGAGACGCCTCCAGGCAGGGCTGAGCCCTTCTGTGTCCCTGTGCTCAACAGCCTCACTGGAGACCAGTCTTCTGCTTGGGTAGCAGTTCGTAAATAAAATAAAATAGCATAGGAGGATAAAAGGGGCAATAATGATAGAATCACTTCACAGGATTGCTGTGTTTTTGTTGTTTGTTTTTGTTAGTGCTAGAGATTAAACCTAGGATTTCACACTCATTGGGTAAGTGTAAGCACTTTGTCAGGGAGCTACAACCCTGGCCGTTTTATATACTTTTAAATTTGAGACAGGCTCTCACTAAATTGGACATTGAAATTGTGATCCTTCAGCCTGGGAATACCGGCCTGCCTACACTCGGAGCTTTTGCTGACTTTGTGTCTTAAAGGAGCAAGTTTCAGAATTAAAATTAGCGGGTGGGTGTTGTGGTCCATACCTTCAATCCCAGTAGGATGGTCTGTGAGTTTCCTGTCAGCCTGGTCTACAAAGGGAGTTCCAGAACAGCCACAGCTATTAAGCAAAGATACCTGTCTCCATAAAACAACAAAAAGTTCCTGGCATGAAGGAGCCCTCACCAAATGTTAGGATAGTAACCAATACCCTAGATGCTCAGTTACTGCTAGAGAGGTCAGGGTGACTATAAGCATTTATTATTTAATCATAGACTTCATCATGCCTCAGAGTGCTGTCTTAACACAGAACTCTTTGTTTTGTTTGGTTTCTGGTGCTGGGGCTGAAACACTGAAACACTGCTCTACCATTGAATCCTTAACTCTGTTTTATTGTTTGTTTCTTGGGAGACTAGCTCTCACTCTGTAGTAGCCCAAGTTAGACTCAAACACACAGCTGTCCTTCTGCGGCAGCCTCCCAAATGTGGGATTACAGGCATGTGCTACCATGCCTGATTTTTTCTTTCTGAAAACAGGCTCTCACTCTGTAGCCCAAGCAGGCCTGAAACTTGCAATGATCTTTCTGTGTCACCTCTCAAGAGCTGAGATTATAGCCATGAGACACCATGCCCAGTTTTCATGAGTCAAGCAAATGCCAGCACTCTGGAAGGAACACAAAAGAATCCATCCATGTAGATATCCATGCCACAGTTGCTACTAGGTGCCAGGCACTGGCAAAAGCACTTGGAAGAATAACTTACATCCATACTGGTGGTGGGTGAGACAAATATAAAATGTGATGTAAAATAAAATACGGTGTTAGACTATAGGCATGATAGCCCACACTTGGTATACAAAGCAAGTTCCAGACCACCTAGGGCTACACAATGAGACCTTTCTCAAAAAGCAAAAAAAAAAAAGAGCCAGGTGGTGGTGGCTCACTCCTTTAACCTCAGCATTTGAGAACCAGAGGCAGATGAATCTCTGTGAGTTTAAAGCCAGCCTGGTCTACAGGGTGAGTTCCAGAACAGCCAGGGCTACCCTGAGAAATCTTGTCTTGAAAAAACAAAACAAACAAAATGCCATGATACTGGCACAAAAATAGATCAATGGATTCAATTAAAGCTCAGATATTAACCCACACAGCGACAGCTGCTTGATTTTTGACAAATCTGAAGAAAGACAGCATCTTTGACAAATGGGGAAACTGGATATTTATACCAAGAAGAATCAAGCTAGATTCTTTCCTTTTACTTTGCCAAAAACAATAACAACTGAATGAACTGAAGACCTTTACATAAGACCTAAAACTCAGAAACTAAGGAAAAAGTAGGAAAAAAAAAACCACTCAAAGTTATAAGCATAGATGCTGACTCTCTGAACAGGACCCCATCAGTCACTCTGGAAATAAGGCTAACAGTCAACAAATGAAGCCTCGTAAAATTAAAAAGCTTGCTCTGCAATCATGACATCCATGTAACAAGCCACACCCCCCCACAAATGCCTGTAACCCTAGGGCAGAGACAGGTGGGTTGGTGGCTTCCAGCCTACCTGAGATTGAGTCCCAGGATTAAGGAGAG
Organism: Sigmodon hispidus; assembly: GCA_004025045.1. Lineage (NCBI taxonomy): Eukaryota > Metazoa > Chordata > Mammalia > Rodentia > Cricetidae > Sigmodon > Sigmodon hispidus. Next base: position 12,260 of record PVIH01002972.1, read on the forward strand.
ACCCTGCCTCAAAGGAATAAACAGAGAGTGAGAGAGTGACAGAAGAGGACACCCAGTGCCCTCTTCTGGCTTTCTCAAATGCACACACATGTGTACCTGTGTACTCACATGTTCATACACTCACACAGAAACATACAAATGAATACTGGAACTACAGACAGTTGTGAGCTGCCATGTGGGTGCTGGGAATCGAACCCGGGTCCTCTGGAAGAGCAGACGGTGCTCTTAACCGCTGAGCCATCTCTCCAGCCCCAAATGAATACTTTTCAAAAACCTAAAGGTTGCAATCTCTGATTGAAAATGAATTCTCAGAAAATACAAATGATTAAAAAAAAGATTTTTAAATGGTTCAATACCCTTAGCCACAAAGAAGTGCCAACAAAACTCTATTGAGATTGTACTTCACCTCAGTCAGAACGATTCTCGACAAGACAGCAGTTGCTGGCAAGGCCTGGAGAAAGGGGAACCTTCATTCACCAGTGGTGGGAATGTGAACCGGCATAACTACCTTGGAAGTGCTTGTGGATGTTTCTCAAAATGTTAAAAATAGAACTGCCTCTATGACCTGGCTATTCTGTTCCTGGGCATCCACCCAAAGAACTCTGTATCCTACCACAGAGACACTTCTACATCCATGCGGTTCTAGTCAATATAGCCAGGATATGAAAGCAGCCTAGATGTTCATCAATTGATGAATGGGTAAACCAAATATGATATATATGTGTCCTAGTTGGCTTTTCCCCCCAACTTGACACAAACTGACATTAGCTGGAAAGAGGAGCTCCAATTAAAACGGCTCCAGAGTGGCCTGTAGGCAAATCTGTAGGGCAAGTTTCTTGATTAATTAATGTTGAGTAATGTGGGAGGACTCAGGCCACTTATGGGCAGTTCCCAGGTGGCCCTGGGTTGTATAAGAAAACAGGCCAAGCATACCAGTGAGAACAGTCTTCCATGGCTTCTGCTTCAGTTCCAGCCTCCAGATTCTTCCCTGACTCTCCTTGGTGACAAACTATGATTTAAGAATTGTAAGATAAAATAACTCCCCTTCCCCCTTAGTTGCTCTTAGTTATGATGTTTTATTACAGCAATAGAAACCCTGACTAAGACAATATAATGGAATTTTATTCAGCCATAAAGAAAAGTACAATTTTGTAGGGAAATGAGTGGAACTGAAAAATGTAACATTGAGTAACCAGGCTCAGAAAAACAAATCTTGACTCTTCTGTCTCATGCAGATCAAGCCTCTAATTTTTATATATGTGCATTTGTGTTGGAGGGACTTTGTGTAGGGAACAAAAAACTAGAATGGGACCATGACAGAGAGCTGAAGGTGTGTGGGATACTGTAGAACACATGTGATGTGAAAGTGGAATGGGGAGTGTCGAGGGTGGAAATGTTCAGGTGGAGAAGGAAGAGGGATGTGGGAATGAGAACTAGGGAATTCAGCCAACAAAAGGAAGAGGGATGTGGGAATGAGAACTAGGGAATTCAGCCAACACTTAGAATGTACAAAAAGGCCACAAGGAAGCCTACTACCTATTAAACTAGTTAAAAGTTATTTTTTTAAAAAAAAAAAATCTATACACAGTCGGCAGTGGTGGTGTGTAGTGGGATTATGTTGTTGCATTATAAATAGTTGTCCTGCCTACTGGTTTAATAAAAATGCTGACTGAACAAAGGCAGACAGGAAGTGTGGGTGGGGCTACCAGAAAGAAAACTCTGGGAACAGGAAAATCAGAGCAGAGATGCCATAGAGAAGGCAGAGATGCCAGGAGATGTAAAGGAAAGAAGTTGAAATGATGCTCTGAGAAAAGGTACTGAGCCACATGGCTGAACAATGTAAGAATTATGGGTTAGTTTAAGAGCAAGAGCTATCTAGCAATATGCCCTAAGTTGATTAGCATAAAATTAATACAAGGTGTTTCTGTAGGACTGTGAATCAGCGGGTTTAGGCCACAGGGCCAGGCCCAAAAGTGCGGGCCAGAAACTTAATACAACAATGGTGCACTCCTCTGATCCCAGCACTTAGGAGGTAGAGGCAAGTGGATCTTTGAATTCAAGGCCAGCCTGGTCTACTGAGTGAGTTCCAGGATGGCCAGGACTACACAGAGAAACCCTGTCTCAAAATATCAACCAACCAACCAACAAACAAAACACATGGAGTAGTAGTGGTACAGGCCTTCAATCCTAGCACTCTGGAGGTAAAGGCAGGGGGATCTTTGTGAATTTGAGGTCAGCCTGGTCTCCAGAGCAGTTCCAGGACAGCCAGGGCTACACAGAAAAACCCTGTCTTCAAAAAACAAAACAAAACAAAAACCAAAAAAAAAAAAAAGTGGTTAGGGGGCTGAGGAGATGGCTCAGTGGTTAAGAGCACTGGATTCGCCTCTAGAGAACCCAGGTTCAATTCCCAGCACCTGCATGGCAGCTCACAGCTATCTGTAACTCCAGTTCCAGGAGATCTGACATCTTAACACCAATGCACATAAAATAAAGTAAAAACAAAACAAAACCCACAAACACAAACAGGCCCAAGACAAAAACAAATAGCCATTGTATCAGTAGATACAGAGGCTCATCAGTGCATGCCTACACTCTCAGCTACTTGGAAAGCTAAAGCAGGAAGAATGAGCCCAGGAGTTCTACACCAGCCTTGATAACATACTAAGACCTCCACCTTAAAAATAAATAAATAAATAAATAAAAATTTAAAAGGTGAAGAAAAACATTTGACAGAAGTCAAATCCATTCACAGTATTTTTTAAAAGTTTGTTGTTATTTATTTTTAAGATTTTATTTTTAATTACATGTATATATGCATGTGACTATGTGTAAAAGTGCCCCTGGGGTCCACAAGAGTGTCAGATCCTCTAGAGGAGTCACAGGTTGTTGTGAGCCAGACATCATGAATGCTGGGAATTGGACTCAGATCTTCCACAAGAGCATATGAATTCCTAACTTCTGCACTATCTCTCCAGCCTCCGTGGTAAATCCTCTTGCTGACTAGAATAGATGAGCTCCAGGTCCACTCATAGACGCTGTCTCCAAAACACATAAAGAAAGCTGGAGAGATGCTCAGCAGTTAAGATCACTCGCTCTTACAGAGGACCAGGTTCTGTTCTCAGCATCCAGTTACAGGGATCCAGTACTGCGTTCTGACCTCCTCAGGCACCAGGCACACATATACATGCTGACAAAACACTCATACACAGAAAATAAAAAGTTTAAAAACTAAAACAAAGTAGACAGAATTTGAAGGAAACACTGGACCTCTGTCATCTCCCTGTCAACTCGAACACTTACAGGAACACACACACCATACATACATAACACATTTGAGAGAGAGAAATATATAATTACTTCTTTCTCTTTTTTTCTCTATACTTATTGCTGGGTTAAACACTGACCAAAAGCAACATGAGAAGAAAAAAGTTTTGTTTTGTTTTTGGCTTACACATCCAGGTAACAACCCATCAAGTCGGGCAAGAATCATACCTGGTTTGCTGTCCATGGTTTGCTCAGCTTGGAGTTTTGTTTTGGTTTTGTTTGTTTGCTGTTGTTTTCCTAAAAAAAAAAAAAATACTTTCTTATTTTTTAAAATTTAACTTTATTTATGTGCATTGATGTTTTGCCATGCGTTTCAGGTCCCCTAGAACTGGAGTTCCAAACAGTTGTGAGCTGCCAAGTGGGTGCTGGGATAACCCCTGGTCCTCTGGAAGAGCAGCTGGTGCTCTTAACCACTGAGTCATCTCTCCCGCCCCGTTTGTTTGTTTCTTTGTTTTGTTTTTAGACAACCCAGGACCATCTGCCCAGACATGGCATCACTGACAGTGGGCTGAACCTTCCCACATCAGTCATTAAGAAAATGTCCCACAGACTAGTCATAAAGACGATGTGACAGAGACATTTTCTCAACTGAGGTTCCCTGTTCCCAGGGGCTGTACTTTGTGTCCATGTGTCACTTACCAACTTCTTTGACACCCACCAATATTTTAAAACAATGCCTGGCTTGTTCAGTTAATATTATCTTCAGTTTCATGGATTTCATTAAAAATACACGATTTCCTTCTTTGTGTCTGAGTTAAACTCCATTGTGTATAATACATATTACATTTCATTTAGTTATTAGTCTGTTGATATATACCTAAGCTAATCTATAAGTTGGCTCTCTTGAATAATGCGTGATAAACATGGTGTGTAGGTACCTCTGAGGAAGGCTATTTTTTATTCTTTGGTGGTATGAGGAGGCTGGACTGATTTACATTTCACCAGCAGTCATGGGACTTGCTACCCCTCACACTCACTTTGCATCCTTGCTGACATTTATCATTTGTTTTCTTTTAAAAAAATCATTTAGATTTATTTTATGCCCATGAGTGTTTTGCCTGCATGTATACTGTGCACCACTTATGTGTCTGAGCACTGAGTTTCTGTTTGAATTCCTGTCCCCAATGGGTTGGTACCTGGATGTGTAAGTCAAAAAAAAACAAAACAAAACAAAACAAAAAAAAAAACCCTTTTAAAACCTTTTCCTCCTCATGTTGCTTTTGGTTAGTGTTTAACCCAGCAATAAGCATGGGAGGAAAAGAGAGAGAAATAATTGCATATTTTTCTCTCTCATGTATTATATATGTATGGTGTGTGTGCTCCTATATGTGTTTCAGTATGAAGAGGTCAAAGAATACATTAAATCCACTGGAAGTAGAGTTACTATGTGGTGATGGGAAGTGTTCCCAGTCCTCTGCAAAAGCAGCCAGTGCTCTAACCATCCAGTAGCCTCTCCAGCCCCTGTTCTTTGATGACAGCCATTTGGTCCAGAGTAAGATGAAATATCGATATAGGGTTTGAGAGTGGGAAATGGACTTCGTTGCTGTTGCTTTTTGTAGTGCTGTTGGGGATTGAACCCCAGCACATGCTAGGCAAATGCTAACCTGAGCTATAGCCGACATCCTATATTAGTTATGTGGCTATGTTTTCCAGAGTTTACAAATGTTGAAAGTATTTTAACGTACTTATTGGCCATTGTACTTCTTTAGAGAATTGTCTGATTTATTCGCCCTTTTATTGACTGGGTGATTTGCTTTTTGTTGTTTAACTTTTCTGTGCTTTCCTTGCTTTTTTTTTTTTTTTTTTTTTTTTTTTTTTTTTTTTTTTTTTTTTTTTTTTTTTTTTTTTTTTTTTTTTTTTTTTTTTTTTTTTTTTTTTTTTTTTTTTTTTTTTTTTTTTTTTTTTTTTTTTTTTTTTTTTTTTTTTTTTTTTTTTTTTTTTTTTTTTTGAGAAAGGGCTTCTCTAGACCCTGGCTATCCTAGAACTCACTCTTTAGACCAGGCTAACCCCAAACTCAGGGATCCTCCTGTTTCTGCCTCCCAAGTGCTGGTATTGAAAGTATGTACCACAAACACTTGTTTTAGCTATGTATTTATTTATTTATCTATTGGGTGTGTATGCACATGCGTGTGTGTGTGTGTGTGTGTGTGTGTGTGTGTGTGTGTGTGTGTATGCACAGGCACATAAGAGACACATGGAAATCACTTCTTTTCTTCCAGAGAGCAAACTGAGGTCATCAGACTTCTCAACAAGTAACTTTTACCTACTGAGCATCTCACTAACCCTAGCCTAGGTGTTAATCCACTGTGGACTAAATATTTAGCTGATTCTTTCCCATCCTTCAGACTTTTTCTTCACTCTAGAGGTTTTTTGTTTTTCCGAGCTTTCTGAGCTTTTTAGTCAACTTTTGCTCCAGTTTCCTGAGGTAGTGGTTGGCATTCAAAGTCATTGTCTTGATGTGCCTCTCCACATTTTCCTCTACCAGTTTCAAAGCTTTGTGTTTTATATTAATATCTTTGGTCCACTTTTAGTTTATTTTACAGTGTATAAAATGGAGATCCAGTTTCTGCTGTGGGAGTTTGTTCTGGTACGTTGTAAATATTTGTCCCTCCTACTGGTTTAATAAAAAGCTGATTGGCCAGAGGCAGACAGGAAATGTGGGTGGGGCTACTAGCCTAAGAAAACTCTTGAGAACAGGAAGAACAGAGCAGAGATGCCAGATGACAGGAGACACAAAGGAAAGAAGTTGAAATGCTGCTAAGAAAAGATACCAAGCCACATGGCTGAACAAGATAAGACTCATGGGTTGAGGGGCTGGAGAGATGGCTCTGCGGTTAAGAGCACCGGCTGTTCTTCCAGAGGACCCGGGTTTGGTTCCCAGCACCCACATGGCAGCTAGCAACTGTCTGTAGTTCCAGTTCCAGGCAAACACCAACGCAAATAAATAAATAAGTAAAGTTTTTTTTTTTTTTTTAAATAATCATGGGTTGAGTTAAGATGAAGGAGTTAGCAAATTATATACCTGGTCCTAGATTAATCAGCATGAAATTAATATAAGCATTTGTGTGTTTCTGTGGGTCTGCGGGTCAGTACCTCAGGGCTAGGCCAGAAAGGCCGAGCCAGAAACTTAATACTATACCAGCCCAGACAGGGTTTCTTTGTATAGCCTTGGCTGTCTAGGAACTGCTCTGTAGACCATGCTGGCCTTGAACGCACAGAGATCTCCTTGCCTCTGACCCCGAGTGTTTTGAGATATTTGATTATACTGTGTAAATATATGTCACTGTGATTGTTTTAATAAATAGTCAATAGCTGGACAGGAGGTATAGTAGGAACTTCTGGACAGAGAAAGCTCTCAGAAGAAGAGAGGCAGAGTCACCAGCTAGATGCAGACGGAGAAAGACATGCAGGTAAAGGGGTATGTGGCAACATGTTAATAAATAGAAATGGGTTAGTTTAAGTTGTAAGAGCTAGCAAGACAAGCCTATAATATAGCCTGAGCTTTCATAATTAATAAGTCTTGGGGCTGGAGAGATGGCTCAGAGGTTAAGAGTACTGACTGTTCTTCCAGAGATCCTGAGTTCAATTCCCAGCAACTATATGGTGGCTCACAGCCATCTATAATGACATCTGATACTCTGTTCTGTATACTGTATACATAATAAATAAATCTTTTTAAAAAAATAAGTCTTCGTGTCATTTTTTTGTGAGCTAAGAAAAATCCATCTACATACATGGCTCTGTCATATATATTTTTCTTTTTTCTTTCATGAATTTTTAAGTGAGGAATTAAGATGCTGTCCATGTTGCCTGTTATACTGAGGACTGGCCATAAAAATCACTGTAAAAATCAGTAGTTGCGTTAGTAGATGGTGCAATAGATAAAAGCAGCCCACTACTAAGCCTGACAATCTGAGTTCAATCCTTGTATCTATATAGTAAAAGGAGAACATCCGCTCCTGCAAATTATCCTTGGGGGACCTGGAGAGATGGCTCAGTGGTTAGAAGTATGTATTTATTGCTCTCCCAAAGGACCAGAGTTTAGTTCCTAGCACCCATGTCCACCATCAGCTCACAGCTGCTTATGATTCCAGCTCTAAGGAATATGAGTTCTTCTTAGGCTCTTCATGGGCATTCATCCTCACACATATAAAAATTAAAACAAAAATAATTCTTTTTTGTGTCTTTGTTTAAGATTTTATTAAATGTCTGTACAGAACCACATCCAGCCTCCCAATGCAGCTTCCAAGACCCTGTTATGCTGTAGGCACTGGTTGGAGCATGGCAGGTGGCTCTGGCTTCCCACCCTTCTGCTCTGAGATGGGGGTGTGGGCAGGATTTCCTCTTTAGGTTCCACAATCCTCACATGATCACGGAGAGGCTTCTTGGGGCCGATCTTACCACTTGGGTCCCAGGGCAACATGATCTTCACTTTGAATCAGCACACCCTGTCTGAGGAGCACATGGCTCACAGTGGTGTCAACATAATAGTTAACAGGGTCTCCACTGTGGATCATCAGTCCATCCACAAACTTCATGGACTTGGCCCTCAGTCCACAGAGCTTCCGAGACACCACGACCTCGTAGCCCTTGGCCCCACTCTCCATAATGAACCGAAGCACACCATAGCAGGCCCCCACTCCGCACAGCAAGCCCTCCTAGGAGTCTGTAATGTACAGACTCTGCCTGAGCAATAGCACACAGGCATCTTGTGGCCACCTTTTCTGCATAAAGCTCTACACTGCCCTCGGGGAGCCAAACCTCTTCGCGACTACTGCAGACAACTCCTGGATTCGACGACCCTTCTCACCAAGAACATTCTGAGTCCTGGTGGCTAAAATAATGATTTCTGTTTTGGTTGGTATAATTTGGACTTCAACTCCAGAGTAGCCAACTTCAGCTAGTTCCCAAGTGAGAAACTCATTCAGTTCAGCTTTGAAGATGTCATCTTCCACAAACTTCTTCTTGGAAATCTGTATCGCCATCTTGCTGCCCTGTGCCTCCAAAAGGAAAGGCCAAAAATAATTCTTTAAAAATTAAAATCCAGGGTTGGAGAGGTGGCTCAGATGTTAAGAGCACTGATTGTTCCTCCAGAAGTCCTGAGTTCAATTTCCAGCATCCACATGGTGGCTCACAAACCATCTATAATGACATCTGATGCCCTCTTTTGGCATGCAGGCAGAACACTGTGTATATAATAAATAAATAAATCTTTGAAAAAAATAAAAACTAAACTAAACTAAAGGTGGTGGTACACACCTTTAATTTCTGCACTTGAGAGACAGAGGCAGTGGATTTCTGCAAGTTCCAAGCCAGCCTGGTCTACAGAATGAGTTCTGGGACAGTCAGGGCTCCACAGAGAAACCTGTCTCAAAAAACATTTAAAAAAAAAATTAAAAACTAGTAGTACATGTAGGTTTGAGGGTGCTTGTCTAGCATGTTGAAGGCGCTGGGTTTGATCCCAGCACCAAGATGGAATTGATAAAATATAGCCTTGAAAAAATAAAAAGAGAGAGTTATCTGTTCTGCCTTCCAGTGGATGCAGAGACTTCTTGGATCATGAGCCTTATCCACTACAATGGGCCAATGGCCCCTGTGGTTTATTAGGCTCAGAAGTGCCTGCAGCAGCAATACCAAGATCTACAATGGCAGCCCTCAGTGTTTTAAAGCATGATGCTTCTTCTTCTTTTTTTTTAAGTTAGTAGTCTTTTTATTGGTGGGGGATTAGCACTTACAACTTGGAATAGATGTAATTTCTTGTGCAGCAGAGTTGATGAGGTCCACAGCCACAGTCTATTCTGCCAACTCTGAGCGATGGTTGGGTGTTAAAAACAGAGTCTAAAGATGCTCCCTTGATGGATATTTCTTACTAAAACTTGGTGTGATAGCTTCATACTCATTTCACTGTGGTTCAACATGCAACACTAAAGCAACACACTCATTTATCCTCCATTCCTTTTTCTGCACATCATCCTGAGGTAAACACAGTTTAAACATGTTTGTTTTCAGGAAAGTGGCTATTGATAATTTATACCAACAAGTTGACCCCATCTGAATAGTCTTTGACTTTGTTTTCCCATTTTTTAAAATTTTAATACAGATGCTTGACTGTGCTCAATTGTCAAGCTACATGCAGGGAAGACTGACCAGTCCAAACAGTGCATTAGTCATTAGTAAATGAAACTTTAAGGAGTCCACTAAGTGCCTCCTTATCATTAGGGCAGTACAAGTATTTATACTGTAAAACGGATGTAGAGACTGACACAGGGGACAGGACCACCAACCAATACACACAGACTGGGTGTGGACAGAAGGTTCCTTGACATTCGGTTTTGCTCTCTAGAAACAAAACAAATAAATTAACTTTCTTTTTTCAAAAAACAAGGGGAAAATCCAATTTGACTTTTCTAGCGGGGGGAATAGTTGAAAGTAGGTCTTCATTTTAAAATCACCATCTGTATGAATCTTTTGTGGTTGATTTATCACCTCCATCACTATCTGCAATAATGAAAGCTAAAAGCTTCAGGAAAATGGGTGGAAACAGGAGATGCCATATTTAGTGGGATTCCCCAGGCTCAGAAAGACAATGTCTCGCATCCTCTCTTACTTGTTGATCCTAAGTGCTGCTTCTTCCTCTCCCCTTTCCTCTCCTCCTCCTCTTCTTCTTCCCATTTCTCCTCCTCCTCTTCTCCTCCTCCTTCTATTTTTGATCTTAGCTTCTAATATTTACATGTGTGCTAAGTCCTGCTGTGACCCTACAATTGCTTTTTACAGATGAATCAGTACTTTTCATTATCCATTCAACCAGTAATGGACATATCGGCTAATTAAAAGTGCAAAGTGTGTACACTTTATAAGCACTGTATTCTAAAAGGAAACTGCAATGTCTAATTACAGGTGGCAATGGAATGTCTAATAAAAACTATTTAAACTGGCACCAAAAAAAGGGCAAAGTGCTATAATAATTTCAAAGAATCTTTTTGTAATGGGTACCAAAATTTAGGATATGCATGCTCTTGGACCTCACAGATTCATTTCTAGAGATTCATTATTTCCCCAAAGACATTTTATGCAATATCAATGGTAAACCTAGAATTCATCAATAGGAGAATAGCAAATTATGATATTTGCACAACTGGGAAATTATGGCAATTACAAAAATGAATAATCATAACTTACTCTTGTTTTAGAAGTTATATTTATTTTTCATAATACGACATTACTGAGTTTATAATTGCTCTTTTTTTTTTTTTTTTTGATACAGGCTGTCCTGTAACCCAGGCTGAATTTAAAACCACGATGGAGCTGAGGATGACTGAATCCCTGACCCTCCCACCTCTAACCTCTCAAGTGCTAAGATTATAGGAAAATAACATCAAACTACGTTTATTTTTATTTTTATTCTTTTGAGATAGGTCTCTCTGCAATGCCCTGGCTCTCCTGGAACTCACTATGTGGACCAGACTGGCCTTGAACTCATACACTCCACTTGTCTCTGCCTCAAGAGTGCTGGAACTGAAGGTATGCACCACATCTGGCTACAAGCTAGGATTGGTATTATAACTTTTGTCATATCTATTTATCTATCTGTCTATCCATCCATCATATGGGTGTGTGCACATGTGCATGTTGCGCCGGTGCCATGGTATGCATATCACAGACAAAGCCAGTTCTCTCCTCCCACCATGTGGGTTGGTGGCTGACACCTTTACCTGCCGAGCAGTCTTACCAACTTGCTCACCTTAAATAAATCAAAGATAATGTTTTCATAAACAGATTTTCTCAGTTTTCTTCTAGGATCCTTATTCCTTTCCAGGCTCCATTTTGGAAATAATATCTTTAGCATATTACAAAAAGAAACAAAAAGGATTATTTTCAGCAGGGCATAATATTGCACATCAATAATCCCAACACGTGGTAGGCTGAGGCAGAAGGGTGGAGAGTTCAAGGCCAGCCTAGCCAGCATAGTAAGAACCTATCTCAAAAAAAAAAAAAAAAAAATCCTCCAATGGAATGTGTCTGATATTTTTCTCATAATTTCTCATGACACGAGGATTATGGAAGAGGCCACGAAGGAGGAAACCCTGACACTATCATTTTCATAGCTTTGCCTTTTGCCAGAAATGCACAGTTGGAATCACAGCCCTTCTGCTTCACATCTTTCTGCTAGTAATATACATGGAGCCTCTCCATGTCTAGCTCATTTTCTCTCCTCACTAAAAAATCATTTCATTCTTCGCATGCACAGCTCATGTAGCCATCCATCCATCTCTTAGGTACATGTTAGCTGCTTCCCAATGTGGGCAACTACAGAGAGAGCGCCCATCAACATCTGTGTGCGGACTTTTGTATGGACATTCCGATGAGCGCAATTGCTTGGCTGCATGGTAGGAGTATTATAATGTTCCTAGGAAGTCTCTAAACTGCATTCCCAAGTCACTGGGTCGTTTTACCATCTTCCAGCAACATATGTAGTCCTGTTGCTCTGTAGTAACGTGTTATTTTTGTCTCGGGACAAAAACCTATTGACTTGGCACTAGTAATGTTGATCCTGATACCCCACTGAAGTATTTGTTATGTTTTCTTCATAGTAAAATCCCCCTCTCCCTCCTCACTCCATAGCTGTGCTTTGGAAAGATGTCAGGATGCACAATCCAGAATTAAGGATTAGATTTATAGTCTTTCGTCGAGGATGCAGTGTCTATCTATATAAAATCTTTCTACATGGGAGACCTGTCCTTTCCCCGCTTATTTATTTGTTCAGTTGTTTATTTATATTAGTTTAGACCCATGGATATTTGTTTTAGTCTTTGGGTTACTGTTCAAAACTGCTGTTTTGTTGTTTGTGGTCCAAACATCAGTAGCTTTATCAGTTGGTCCCCGTGTTCGTGCTAATCTAACATAGGTGAATACAACCCACATTCTAAAAAGCTCTTTTGGAGAACCTCGTAATATTTGTGTTTCTAAGATCCCAATAATCTGAGCACCTCCAGAGATCCCTCACCCAACCTAGCTCCAGGTGCGTTTGATTCTACACGAAGGGGCCTGTGGTCCTGGCAGAATCCCTGAGCACCACACTCTCACACCCTTGGGAACACCTCCCTCCACCATGTCCATCCCTATCTGAATCCCAGGGTCCCCCAAACAAAGTTCAGTCCTCCTTGTCCTTCCAGAAAGGGCCACGGCGGGGCGCCCTGCCCACGGGGTGCAGTCCAGCCGGCCACGGGTGTTGCAAAGAGCTGGTCGTCTGTGCTCGGTCAATCCTGTCTCCTTCTAGCCCCGGCCGCCTGCCTCGCCGCCCTAGGGTCTGTAGCGTCTCTCTGGGCCACGTCCGCGTGGTGTGGCGCCCGGCATGAAGCGATCACGGCCAGAATGGTCGGCGGGCTCCACTCCCCTCTGTGCCCTCCTGCCCTCCGCCGCCCATCCAGCCGACAGCAACGGGACGCTCCCGGCCCAGACCCCGCCCTTCTGCTTCTTGGTCCGAGCTTTCTGGGCTGGGCAGACCCTTTGCCAGCGCACCAAAAGCCAGCGATAAAAAGCTGCAGCTGGAGACCTGGCTAATTGATACAATAAGTTCTGTAATTGCCTCGAAAATAAGGTAATGATTTGGCAGAGGGAATGCTTTGATCTTATCAGCCCAGGGAGATCTCTCCAAGGAAAAACTTCAGGGACTGGCTGGAGGCTTCCAATTTGGAGTGCAAAGCCGAAGGCCAGCCTGATTTCCCCCTTCCCTTCCCCCACGTCCCCCACACCCTTCAGGAAGTTCGGGGCTTTTCAAGAACAAATCGAATCGATAAGTCCTTCTAAGATGACTACAGAATGCTCACAATTAGGTTATGGGATATGTGTTAAGGAGTGAAGGTTTCTGAGATGTTCAGGAACGGGGAATGGGGGGAATGAGTAATTCAGTCCTGGGGAGGCTGCAAAGAGATTGGAATGAGGTAGAAGGCTAGCTTGGCTCAAGCCTCAGATGTGTTTCACACAGGGAGAGTTGTTGATTTTGACTTTACAGGCAGGACAGGGTCCCAGAGGAGAGAAGCTTGTGTGTCCTGCCCCTCCAAGAATTCTCTCTCTGTCTCTCTGTCTCTCTGTGTCTCTCTGTGTCTCTCTGTCTCTCTCTCTCTCTCTCTCTCTCTCTCTCTCTCTCACACACACACACACACACACACTGCACTGTGGGTGTCCCTGCCTGGCAAAGGCCCCAGCACAAAGAGGATTAGAGAGATGACCTAATCTGGTTTGTATCCCAGACATGGCCCAGAAAGGGACCCTGGCTACTCTGGTGTTTAAGGGAATCAGGAGTCTTCCTTTGAGAGCCTTGCTGGCTGACAATAGCAGAGACTGGCGTCCCTAAAACACTAGAGTCCAGGCTTCAGGGTCAAATTTAGAAAGCAGAGAAGCACAGGCCTTGGAGTATGCTACAAGAAAGCAGGATGAAGGCAGGAAGCTGTGCAGAAGTCAACTCCCCACCCACCTTCCCACCAGTGGAGAAACTGAGGCCCCAAACACGAAAGGGACTCTCAGTCTTGTAAATAGGGAGCAACTATTGTGTTGAAAGGAGATTGTGGTTTTTTATCTTTTCTGGCCTATGTACTGCAGGAGCTGAAGAGGAACCAAGGGTAGACTAACAAGAACCAAGTCAGGTATCAGAGAATGTACAGAGGCAGGTAGGCAGGCACTCAGATCTAGAAAACCACAGAGTTTTGGTTGGTTGGTTTTTAAAAGACACGTAGAAACAGATGAAGAAAAGAGAGAGGGGTAGAGAGAGAGAGAGGGAGGGAGGAAGAAGAGAGAGAGAGAAGAGTGAGGCCCACAGGTGTATGTGTGCTCAAGTGAGCCTGCACAGGATCACACACGGGGTTGGCGGAGATGACAGAGGGCAGCCCACAGATAGTCAGGTGACAGGGTTGAGAAAGAAAGATAGACAAATGTATGAACAGAAAGAAAAGACAGACACATGTAGGTGTAGTGGCCAATGTCTTTAGTCCCAGCACTTGGGAAGCAGAGACAGAAGAATTCCAGAGTTCAAGGCCAGCCTGGTCGACAGAGTGAGTTCCAGACAGAGAAACCCCGTCTCAAAAAATCAAGGAAAAAGAAGAGGAAAGGTGAGAAAAAGAAAAAAAAAGACAGGCAAGTGAAGACAGAAGCTCACCTAGAGTGGGGGATGGGCTGACACAGAGGTGTGAGCACAGCACCCCAGAGAGAAGATGGGGGGCAGCATGAGAATGGGGAGGGGCCGTGTGATAGTAGCCCTGTACACTTTGGCTCACAGGGAGCAAATCCAACATCCAGATCACTCTGGGAGATAGAACAGGCAGAGAGCTTAGCTCATGGGAGTGATACAGGCATATTGGAAAAGGGATTGAAGGCAAAATGGAAGCCCTCTTTTGAGGAGAGGCTAGTCAGTGACCACCCAGGATCCCAGCGGCACCCCTACCATTCTCTCACAGAACCTGGGCCACCTGCCCAGGATGGCCCTCAGCCCACCCACTGCCTGGCTCCAGACTCCAGACCACCCAGCCCACCCCCAGGTCCCATTTCCCTTGTTCCCCTTTGCTGCTGTCCCTTCTCCCTTAATATCCTCTCTTCTTGGTCTTCTGGGGGACATCTTGCTCTGTTTAGCCACTTACTAACTGGGAGGGAAGGGATGCTGTGCTACCAAGTTCCCTGATTTGGGGCTGGGTGTTTCTTTCTCTTGTGGCCCCCCAAATTGGGCCTAGCCTATTTGAGACACGTTCTATGTCTTGCCTGGAAGCTCATAAATATCAAACAGAGGCCAGTGAGGCTATATAACAAGCCTACCTCCCCACAGCATCCCCTTTAAAGTCCTTGGTTCTTTTCAGGCTCCAGATATCTGCACGGTGTAGTGGTGTAGCAGGGTAGGAGGTGGGCATTGGGGCAGCTGTGAACCCAGTTTCAATTCAAAGGAGAACTGCCTTAGTCTGCAAGGAAATCCCAGGAAAGGCATCTGGGGGCCCCTTGTGTAAGTAGCAAGCTCAGGAATTCCTTGACTTTCATCCAACCCACCCCCAGCTCCTTCTTCACCTCTCTCTCTGCTCATTACCATCCACACTGCCTCCCTCCCACCAGGAAAGAGAAGGTCATCACCAACCAGGGCCCAGCAAATGGGGCCTTCTGGAAGATAAGCCAGGGAGGAATCAGAATTGTTCACCCACACCCCAACTCCCCTCAGCTCATCTCCACTCCCATGCAAAGGCCAGTAACAATGTCAAGTCATTCAGGCACACCAAGCTTAACCCAAAGTAAAGGAGGAAACTTAACCCTAAGTGGCCTCAGGAGAGATCAGATCGTGAAATGAGCTATCATGGCTGAGAGAGGAATCTCCTCTTTAGATACTCTTCTCAAAAAGGACAGGAGGCTAAGGGTCACTGCTAGGTAGGGAGATGACTTGGAGGCTGTCAACAGAAGGTCCCAAGGATACTGTGTGTGCACATGCTTGTGGATCATGGCTAAGGGATGGGGTGGGAGGGGGCAGCTTGTCCTTCCTTGGGTCTCTGCTAGTAAGTACTATTGGTCATTATATCTGTAGCATATAGCCTTGAACCCAAACAGAGCTGAGCTATCACCTATGCCTTCTCCTTCTGCGTCCTTTAGGACGCTCTTTTCAGTGTAGATCAAGTACTAACTTGACACCATGCAGGGCTCCCCGGAAAATGTCTGACTCTAAAAACAGAGACTTCTTCGGGCTCCCAGGGGTCGGGGGTGGAGGGGATGAAGAATAAGCTAGGGAAGCAAGGCTGAGCCTCCAGCCTTGACTTTCTTTCTGGAAGCCCTGTAACAGGCCCTTGCGTGAGGAGCTGAGCTCTCCAGTGGTGTCTAGGACCTTGAGGCTAGAAGTTTATTTTGAGATGTGAAGTTCCAAAGTGGCAGATCCCAGAAAACCTCTTCTCTGGCTCCGGACTTGTTCTCCAGTTAAGTGGCTGAGTGCTCTTGCTGGCAGCTGGCTCCTGCAGACTGAGGATCTGGGGACTGGGTCTGGTACAGGGGGAGAACAGGGAAGCATCGGAAGAAGCAAATGTCCACCCCGGGTTTGGGTTTCCTACTCTAGGACAGAGGTTGGCCTGTAAGCTATGAGACTCTCATCGCCTCAGGCCCCTCCCTCCTTCTTGGAGCTGCTGATGTTTTGGGGGGTGGGGGCTTATATCAGAAATATACGTTAATAGTTGAGCATTCGTGTTGTGCCAAGACTTGGTCCCACTCGGCTATGATGGTAGCTGAAGCCAAAGAAGGGGCCTCAGGAGTCAATCTGGGGCCCATATGGGTGAGTCCACATAAAGCGAGATATGATCATCTGCAGCTCCCACCCCACAACCCCAGGCTCATACACACACAGAAATGCAGGGCCAGAGTCACACCCAGGTCTAAACACACAGGGGAGTCTGGGAGAGGCATCCAAGCTGGAAGACTGAGGCCCTGCAAAAGGGTGGAGCTGGGCTGGGAGGAGGTAAGAGCGCTCCAAGGAAGGGGCTGCAGCCAGGAAGGAGCCTAGACTGCAGTCCCTTACCTGTTCCTCAAAGGAAAAATGACCTGGAGCCCTTTGCCTTTATAGTAGGCTAACAGGAGCCCACCAGCCTACAGGAATGAGAGCCGGTAAGGGAAAGGACATGGCTAGCTGACGGCTCCACATGCTCTCTGAATTCACCTTTTTCCTTTCCTATCCATCCAAAGGCGGTCCAACCTCATGACATCCATACAGCCCAATGATGCTGGGCACCCTCTCCCCTCCATTTACTTATCTGACTTCCACTCTTCCTTTCTAGGGCACTCGGCTCCATTTGGCTGACCCCTTTGATGGCTCCTGAACACCAGCCCATTCCTGTCTGGGGTGCCCGAGGGCTCCCCACTTCCTCTCTACTATCATTATGATGAGCCCCTTTACCCTGCCCTAGCCCCCTCCTCTGCACTTACAGCTTTGTAACATTCCATATGTCTCAGCTCTAATGTTTATTATTTATATCTTGCTCAATAAAATGTAAGCTCCATGAAGGCAAAAAATGCTTTTTTGATGTGTGTGTGTGTTCTCCAAGCCTAGCACAACCCTTGAAGATGAAAGAATATTTGTGATATTGATGTATATACTTGGCCTTTACCACAATAACTGCAAGCAAAGGACTGAGTTGGGAGAGAGGGCAAATACCCTCTGAACTTTTCTCTGTCGCTGAGATGTCTGCAGCCAGCTGTACCCTGTCCTTCACACTCTGGCATCTAACACCCCCAATCAAACAAGGACTGACAGTGAGTTTGGGGTAAAGGTGGGTGGGCAGTCACCAGCATGATGTTTACACCAGGACTTTATAGTTTAGATAAAATTATGAGTAGAGGCTAGACAGGAGAAACTGAGGCTGAAAGGATTAGGCCAGACCCCAGAGGAAACCTTCCGTTGAAAGTCTCCGGCTTTAAAGAATTTTTATGTTTCAGTAAAGATCATTTTGCCCCCACTGGGCTTCTCCCCACCCAGGGAAGTACGAGCCCGTTGTGAGATGGGGGCGGGGGCAATAGAAAGGGGGCAAGAAGTCACTTTCAACTCACACCTCTCTTCTTCTTCTTCCCAACTTTCCACCCCCACCCTCGGGCTCTGCAGGACTGAGGGAGGACCAGCGAGCAGTGGAGGGGAGGATGGGTGGAAAGGAGGAGAAGGCATCAGGACTTCCACTCTCTCCCCGGGACCCCCAGCTCGGCCTCTGGTGCGGGAAAGCGGCCCAGCTGTTTCTGATTCTTTCCTAGTCGCAGCTCCGCCCGAGGGGGTGGGGGACGGAGATACTGGGAGAGAACGAGCTCGGCCGAGCCCCGGCTGTCCATCAGGGCACCCGCCGCTGCGTCCGGCTGGCAGGTGTGTCTCTTGGGCAGCTGCATGGTTCTGAGTTGGGGAAAGCACCTAGGTGGATAGGAGCTAAGTCTCAACGACGTAAGAGATGAAAGGATGATGTCGATGTAGTGGGTAGGAAAAGAGAGGGCGATGAGCCCTTAATGAGACAGTCCCCTGCCCCGAGGCCGACTGCCCACGGCGCCCCGGAAGGCAGCGTGGCCAAGGGAGTCCCACTGTCCTGAAACTCCGGCTGGAGGAGTGTTTACCAGCTTCCCAGAAGCGCGAAGATGGAAGGATCGGAGAAAAGCGCATCTTTTGCTCTTAGCTCCGGGTTCACCGTAGGTTAGGGGGCGGGGAGTGTCCGCACCCCCCCCCACGCGCACTGGGTGCGCCTTGCCACCAAACCCAGTGGTCCGCGTTGCTGAGTGAAGGGCGCTAGGACCCGGTGGCGTGGCGTGGCGTCGGTAGGGACAGGGGGCTGCAAGCGGAGAAGAGCCCCGTCGCGGGTGGCCGGAGCAGGTGAGGGCGCGGCGTGGTGGCACCGGGCAAAGCAGGGAAGGAGGCGGCTGCCACACCTAGGGTGCCGCGGAGCACCGGGGCTGGCGCGGGCGGAGCCGCGCTGGAGGCCGCGCGTGTCCCCGGCACTGCCCCGCCCCGTCCAATGAGAGCCGCGGCCGCAGGGGCTGTCCGCGCTCTCTGGCCCCCGCCACACTCCGCGCCCACGAGCCACTGACACCGCACCCGAGCCGCCTCCACCCGGCTCAACTCTAGTCGGTCTCCTGGCTCAGGAGCTCTCGGGAACTCTGCGCCCCGCTCCCGCACTCCACGTGCCCCGCGGGTCCCGGTCGCCCACAGTCCCCATGGCCACCCTAAGGGGCGGGCTAGGAGACGCCTGAGAAAGCCCAAACGGTGCCCGTCCAAGGCCCTGCGGGCTGAGCGGCGGGAGTCTGCGTGGAGCTATGCTGAGGCCGCGCGGTGCGGAGGAAGCCGCGCAGCTCGCCCCTCGGCATGCCCGCGTCCTGGTCCCAGCATCCAGACCGGTAGCCCCCGACGTGTCCCCGGCTTCCGCCCGCCTTGGACTTGCCTGCCTGCTGCTGCTGCTGCTGCTTACTCTTCCGGCTCGTGTAGACACATCCTGGTGGTGAGTGTGGCTCTGAGGGCGGTAAGGTGCTGGGAACCAATGTACTGCTCCAGACACTGGCTGCTCAAGCACCAGGTAGTTGCCTGGGTGGAACTGGAGATGGAGATGATCTGGACAGGACGGTTCCAGATGTTTCCAGTGGCTGGTGAAGGCCTGGAGACAGTGAGGCACTGGAGAAAAGAGCGCTGAGCATCCAGAGGGAGGTAGCTAGTGCTTGAAGTCCCCTAGACTGCTGCTACATTGTGTCCCCTGTATTTTGACGAAAACCCCTAAGGCAGAGAGTAGGAAGCAGTCGCCTCTCCACATCCTGCACAGTCCACAGTTGTGGCCTTCAAAAAGCCTTCGACCACCTAAGGTCTCCCCAGGGGGTGTGGAGTGTGGAGTAGGGGGCAGCTGGCTGGGACCCACATTCCTCTGCTAGTCTAGGCCACACAATGAAGTAGGCTTAGAAGTGAAATTGAGGCACAAACTACTCCCTTTCCCTTAATTCCCACAATTGAAACAAATTAAACACTTGGGGTTGCATAACCCAGGCATTTGTCATCAGCCTCAGCTTTGAGGGTGTAATTTTGAATACTGATGTCCCTTTTTGCTTTCCTGCCCCAGATGACCTCCCCTCCAAGCCCCAGTGGCTTCTAGATTCTCAAGGCTTTTGAGATCCACTCTTCAAGTCTCTGGTAGGCCTTATTCTTCACAGGCTTCCAAAAGGCAGATGAGGTAAAAGGTGTCCAGGATCCACTGGATGCCTGCCTGCTGTGATCTTCGTAGAATTCCTGATCCAGCCTCAGGACTCTTCCAGCCCCCGCAATGACACCCATCTTCTTCCCAGAAAGGGCAAAGTAAGGGGGTAGAATTGAGCTGCGAAGATTCAGTCCGGTCATCTTTCCTCCTCATCCCTCCAGTCAGACTGGCTTCTTGGGCAGTGCTAGTGCCCCTCTCTAATGTGCAGAGAGCTTCCTTTCCCCCCTGCTCTGCTCCTCCCTGAAGCAAGCACCCCCCACCCCCGAAGAAAAGTGAGGTCTCTTCTTTTGCACCCTGTGGCTTTTCTGCTCATGACTAGGAATCTGGGCTGGAAGGGTGAGGGGTAGCTGGCTGAGGGGCAAGGCAGCTCAGGCTGCAGATTCCTATCATTTCAAGATGCTGCTCTCTCCACCCCACCCCCACCCCTGTTTTCCTGTTAAAGAAAAATCTTTCTTTTGGATCTTTTTTATCTCTGCAGTGTTGGGGAAGGAAAGGAGGGGGGTTCGGATGGGGAAGCAGAGAGGCCTATATCTTACATCTGGCTTGAAACATTCCTTTAGAAAGAGAGAGAAAGAAGGAAGAAGCAGGGAGCCTTTCCATGACCAGAGCGAGATCACCCCCCCACACACACACTCACCTTTATGACACAGTTTGGCTGAGGACTTACATCTTCAGGGTCCCTGTTGAGAAAGCATGGAAGGAAGCCCAAGGTACCCAGTGCCCACCTTTATCTTGCTCACATGGTAACTGGCTTTTTGAAGCACTTGATTGCTTTTCAGCAGTTTGAGACAGTCTTAGCGACCTATGGGTGCTTAGATGAGGAACGTGGCGCTCCACATCGTGGTACCGGTTTCTAAAGACTCACCTGCAGCTGTACTGGTCCCCATTTTGACCCTTAACTACAACTCTCTGTCTCATTTTCTTTCTCCTTCCTCCTATAGTTGTTTATAGGTATTAAAGACTTTGTAAAAGCTTCTTGATGGAAAAGTAGATAGGAAGGCAGTGACAGGGACGTATGCCCATCAGGGCCAGGATGAGGGTGTGAACAGAACTCACATCCTTCTCTTTGCCCTCACCTGGTCACAGCTCTAGCCACAGGTATCTGTCTCAGTGGTCACCACTTATTGAAGAGGAAACCTGAATTCTGAAGGCAGGTCTGGCCCCCAAGAATCTAGCAAGGCTAGTGCTATGTACGATCCCTGGAGAAGACGGACGGATGGCTACAGACTCAGAGTGTCTGTGTTCTACACCAGAGCAGAAGTCAGCCCTACGACCAGCAGTCTGATCTTCACAGCCTCAGATTCTTCCCCCTCCTCCCCAGTGCTCCTCGGTCTCTTCTTAACTCAAAGAAGACACAGATAGTTTCTCCTTAGTCTACGACCAAGAAAGGAGACTCACAAGGGCTGGGTGTGTGCTTGGGCTCATAAACAGCATCGAGCAGGACCATGTTAGTACTACTGTTACTGTAAACACACACCCTGTAGAAAAGCTTTTCTAGTTCCAGGCTCCATGACCATCATCAGGATAAGCCTGAGGTAGATACTGTTATAATCCGGGTTTCACCCAGGAACACACTGAGTTAGGGAAGGAAGGGAAAACAAAACAGACTTGCTGGGCATGGCAGCACACACCTTTAATCCCAGCACACGATCTCCGAGAATCCTGGTGAGTTCCAGGCCTGCCTGATCTACACAGCAAGTTTTAGGTCAGCCAGGTCTACACAGTGAGACACTGTCTCAAAAATAAAAAAAAAAAAAAATTGCTCAATTTTATACTAATTTTGGCACTATATGGTTTTATTTCTAATTAAACATTGTGTGCCTCTCTTGCTTCTAGAATAAAAAATGAATCCGGCTGGGTCTGATGGCATATCCCTATAATACCACTACTCAGGAGGCTGAGGCAGGGGAATCAAACTTTGTGAGACTCTTCTCAAAAAAACCAAACAGCCAACCACAAAAGCTCTTTGAGTTTGAAGTCAGATGGCTTCCCTCATCCTGGTTTTTTCCCCAAGTGTTCCTGCACAGAGTGGGATTTCCATCAATATTCCTGAACCCATAACATAGAGATTTCCCTGTCCCACATCCTGTAGCATTATCTTGGTGGTTTGCTGCTGTTTTTGAAGACAGCAGCTCACTATGTATCCCTGGATCCACTGGGACTCTGAACAGAGCAGGCTAGCTTCAAACTCACAGAGATCTGCTAGCCTCTGCCTTCTGAGTGCCGAGATAAAGTTATGACTCATCACTCTCAGCTAAACTCTCTTTTTTTTTTTTTTTTTAAATGTAACTTATCAGAATACATGGTTGGTTCTTTCTGTCCGAAAGGCACCTGAGATGACCCTACATAATTTTTTTAAGGATTTATTTATTACGTATACAGTATACAGAAGAGGATATCAGATGTCATCATAGATGGCTGTAAGCCACCATGCATTTGCTGGGAATTGAACTCAGGACCTCTGGAAGAACAGTCAGTGCTCTTAACCTCTGAGCCATCTCTCCAGCCCTGCGAAATTCTAACACTTATACCCAGTGGATAGAAACAAAAGAAGGGGGGTGGAGATCCTTGGCTCCATTAAACGGAGAGAAACATAGAATGTCTGAAAAAGGATAGGCAGTGTTGACAAGGGATCAAACTAACTGAAATACAGTTGGTGGCTAGCTAGGGGCAGGGAGAATCAGAACAAGTTATTAATAGTTAATGAGTACCTACTATGTGCCAGAGGCACATGCAGATTGGGACTCAGTATACCTGGAGGCAGAATCTAGGGATTTACAAATCCCAAGAAGCAAGGAGCTAGTGAGCCAGTGTAGTGACTTTGTCAAGGGAAAGCAGGTGAAGAGAGCACTCTGGTGCAAGGGCTGGGAAGGAAGCAAAGGATCCGTTTCTGAGAGAGAAAGCACAAATCAGGACTGAGGCATCCTCCCCAGACAATAAGGTGAGGGTTACTGTGAAGTCTTTCTGTCCCTAACAACTATGCCCAGTGCCTGGCACGTATGACAGGCATCGTGCAAGCATGTGTTGAGCTGAGGGAGATGGATTCAGCTCCAGGCTCATTATTATTGCTGGTTCCCACACTTGATCATAAAGCTCCAAGGACTGCACAGCAGGCAAGCAACCCCATGTAGGGTCTTGAAGCAGTTACTTAGGAAGTAAGCAGGGGAGTAGGAAAGCCATCTTAGATACTGAACAGATGTTCCCATGGTCATTGAGGATGTAATACGAAAGATCATGTGGGCTACAGCAGAATGGATTAAAGGCAGACCACAGGAAGGCCTTTTGCCAGAGTTTGGCTTGCCCCACTCCAGACTGTCTATGAGGGCTGGATTATTGGTCTCCCATTCCCATCCAACCTCCATCCTCCAAGCCCCAGATACAAAAACAAACACCCATTGCCTAGATCAGTAATCTGGGGCTGAGCTGGGGAAGCAGACCGGTGGTGAGACAGGGACCAGCTCCAACTCCGCTGGTTTCAATACTCCAAACAAAGCACCAGGGCAGTGGGTGTAACTCAAAGCTGTGCGTCAGGCAGGCCTTTCCGGCCTGGCCCAGCCTGGGCTGTTTATTTTGTTTATTCCTGGAAGCTGCTGCCCTGATGGACGGTGCAGGGATGCTGATTCCATGGGATTTGTTCTTGGAGGAGCAACCCTCTCACCCTTCTCTCTGGACAGATGGGGCTCATCAGCCACGCTGAGTTCCCGAAGAGGCAAGCATCAGCCCTCCTTATGTTTGCCTGAGTTCCTGTTACGAGTGGTGATCTAGTCTGTGGGTGAGGGCTGGCTGTGGAGATGTATGGTGGGGGTAGGGCTCAGAGCTGGTTCTCTTCCTTCTCCTCACTCACTTCTAGGC